>UNSF01000029.1:199501-240296 GCA_900538255.1 Ulva mutabilis | reverse complement strand
CCATTTCCAAAGCCACCAACACACATAGCATCATTCAACATGATATGAAATTCCTGAAATTGTTCGGTGGGGTCATAGGACCTCATGCATGTGCCAAATGAGACGTGTTCCATTTATCTGCGAGCGCGAAGATAAAGCGAACAATGCAACTGCTCTGCACTGAACCCATTTCCAAAGCCACCAACACACATAACATCATTCAACATGATATGAAAGTGCTGAAATATGTTCTGGGGGGTCATGGACTCATGCATGTGCCAAATAGAACGTGTTCCATTTATCTCTGAAAGCCGAGATAAAGCGAACACTGCAGCTACTCTGCACTGGACCATTTCCAAAGCCACGAAACACACATAGCATCATTCAACATGATATGAAATTCCTGAAATATGTTCGGTGGGGTCATAGGACCTCATGCATGTGCCAAATGAGACGTGTTCCATTTATCTCTGAAAGCCGAGATAAAGCGAACACTGCAGCTACTCTGCACTGGACCATTTCCAAAGCCACCAACACACATAGCATCATTCAACATGATATGAAATCCTGAAATATGTTCGGTGGGTCATAGGACCTCATGCATGTGCCAAATGGGACGTGTTCCATTTATCTGCGAGCGCCAAGATAAAGCGAACAATGCAACTGCTCTGCACTGAACCATTTCCAAAGCCACCAACACACATAGCATCATTCAACATGATATGAAATCCTGAAATATGTTCGGTGGGTCATAGGACCTCATGCATGTGCCAAATGGGACGTGTTCCATTTATCTGCGAGCGCCAAGATAAAGCGAACAATGCAACTGCTCTGCACTGAACCATTTCCAAAGCCACCAACACACATAGCATCATTCAATATGATATGAAAGTCCTGAAATATGTTCGGGGGGTCATGGGACCTCATGCATGTGCCAAATGAGACGTGTTCCATTATTCTCTGAAAGCCGAGATAAAGCGAACACTGCAGCTACTCTGCACTGGACCATTTCCAAAGCCACCAACACACATAGCATCATTCAACATGATATGAAAATCCTGAAATATGTTTTGGGGTCATAGGACCTCATGCATGTGCCAAATGGGACGTGTTCCATTTATCTCTGAAAGCCGAGATAAAGCGAACACTGCAGCTACTCTGCACTGGACCATTTCCAAAGCCACCAACACACATAGCATCATTCAACATGATATGAAATCCTGAAATATGTTTCGGGGGGTCATAGGACCTCATGCATGTGCCAATGAGACGTGTTCCATTTATCTCTGAAAGCCGAGATAAAGCGAACACTGCAGCTACTCTGCACTGGACCATTTCAAAGCCACCAACACACATAGCATCATTCAACATGATATGAAAGTCCTGAAATATGTTCGGGGGGTCATAGGACCTCATGCATGTGCCAAATGACGTGTTCCATTTATCTCTGAAAGCCGAGATAAAGCGAACACTGCAGCTACTCCTCTGCACGGACCATTTCCAAAGCCACCAACACACATAGCATCATTCAACATGATATGAAAGTCCTGAAATATGTTCGGGGGGTCATAGGACCTCATGCATGTGCCAAATGAGACGTGTTCCATTTATCTCTGAAAGCCGAGATAAAGCGAACACTGCAGCTACTCTGCACAGAACCATTTCCAAAGCCACCAACACACATAGCATCATTCAACATGATATGAAAATCCTGAAATATGTTCGGTGGGGTCATAGGACCTCATGCATGTGCCAAATGAGACGTGTTCCATTTATCTCTGAAAGCCGAGATAAAGCGAACACTGCAGCTACTCTGCACTGACCATTTCCAAAGCCACCAACACACATAGCATCATTCAACATGATATGAAAGTCCTGAAATATGTTCGGGGGGTCATAGGACCTCATGCATGTGCCAAATGAGACGTGTTCCATTTATCTCTGAAAGCCGAGATAAAGCGAACACTGCAGCTACTCTGCACTGGACCATTTCCAAAGCCACCAACACACATAGCATCATTCAACATGATATGAAATCCTGAATATGTTCGGTGGGGTCATAGGACCTCATGCATGTGCCAAATGAGACGTGTTCCATTTATCTCGAGCGCCAAGATAAAGCGAACAATGCAACTGCTCTGCACTGAACCATTTCCAAAGCCACCAACACACATAGCATCATTCAACATGATATGAAATTCCTGAAATATGTTCGGTGGGTCATAGACCTCATGCATGTGCCAAATGAGACGTGTTCCATTTATCTCTGAAGCCGAGATAAAGCGAACTGCAGCTACTCTGCACTGACCATTTCCAAAGCCACCAACACACATAGCATCATTCAATATGATATGAAAATCCTGAATATGTTCGGTGGGGTCATAGGACCTCATGCATGTGCCAAATGAGACGTGTTCCATTTATCTCTGAGCGCGAAGATAAAGCGAACACTGCAGCTACTCTGCACTGGACCATTTCCAAAGCCACCAACACACATAGCATCATTCAACATGATATGAAATTCCTG
The DNA here is from genome assembly GCA_900538255.1 of Ulva mutabilis. Classification (NCBI taxonomy): domain Eukaryota; kingdom Viridiplantae; phylum Chlorophyta; class Ulvophyceae; order Ulvales; family Ulvaceae; genus Ulva; species Ulva mutabilis. Next base: position 237,790 of record UNSF01000029.1, on the reverse strand, counting down.
AAATATGTTCGGTGGGGTCATAGGACCTCATGCATGTGCCAAATGGGACGTGTTCCATTTATCTGCGAGGCCGAGATAAAGCGAACACTGCCTGCTCTGCACTGGACCATTTCCAAAGCCACCAACACACATAGCATCATTCAACATGATATGAAAGTCCTGAAATATGTTCGGGGGGTCATAGGACCTCATGCATGTGCCAAATGAGACGTGTTCCATTTATCTCTGAAGCCGAGATAAAGCGAACACTGCAGCTACTCTGCACTGGACCATTTCAAAAGCCACCAACACACATAGCATCATTCAACATGATATGAAATCCTGAAATATGTTCGGTGGGGTCATAGGACCTCATGCATGTGCAAATGGGACGTGTTCCATTTATCTCTGAAGCCGAGATAAAGCGAACACTGCAGCTACTCTGCACTGGACCATTTCCAAAGCCACCAACACACATAGCATCATTCAACATGATATGAAAGTCCTGAAATATGTTCGGTGGGGTCATAGGACCTCATGCATGTGCCAAATGAGACGTGTTCCATTTATCTCTGAAAGCCGAGATAAAGCGAACACTGCAGCTACTCTGCACTGGACCATTTCCAAAGCCACCAACACACATAGCATCATTCAACATGATATGAAAGTCCTGAAATATGTTCGGTGGGGTCATGGACCTCATGCATGTGCCAAATGGGACGTGTTCCATTTATCTGAAAGCCGAAGATAAAGCGAACACTGCAACTGCTCTGCACTGACCATTTCCAAAGCCACCAACACACATAGCATCATTCAATATGATATGAAATTCTGAAATATGTTCGGGGGGTCATAGGACCTCATGCATGTGCCAAATGGGACGTGTTCCATTTATCTGCGAGCGCCGAAGATAAAGCGAACAATGCAACTGCTCTGCACTGAACCATTTCCAAAGCCACCAACACACATAGCATCATTCAACATGATATGAAATGCTGAAATATGTTCGGGGGGTCATAGGACCTCATGCATGTGCCAAATGAGACGTGTTCCATTTATCTCTGAAAGCCGAAGATAAAGCGAACACTGCAGCTACTCTGCACTGGACCATTTCCAAAGCCACCAACACACATAGCATCATTCAACATGATATGAAAGACCTGCAATATGTTGGGGTCATAGGACCTCATGCATGTGCCAAATGAGACGTGTTCCATTTATCTCTGAAAGCCGAGATAAAGCGAACACTGCAGCTACTCTGCACTGGACCATTTCCAAAGCCACCAACACACATAGCATCATTCAACATGATATGAAAGACCCTGAAATATGTTCGGTGGGGTCATAGGACCTCATGCATGTGCCAAATGAGACGTGTTCCATTTATCTCTGAAAGCCGAGATAAAGCGAACACTGCAGCTACTCTGCACTGGACCATTTCCAAAGCCACAACACACATAGCATCATTCAACATGATATGAAAGTCCTGAAATATGTTCGGTGGGGTCATAGGACCTCATGCATGTGCCAAATGGACGTGTTCCATTTATCTGCGAGCGCCAAGATAAGCGAACAATGCAACTGCTCTGCACTGAACCATTTCCAAAGCCACCAACACACATAGCATCATTCAACATGATATGAAATTCTGAAATATGTTCGGGGGGTCATAGGACCTCATGCATGTGCCAAATGAGACGTGTTCCATTTATCTCTGAAAGCCGAGATAAAGCGAACACTGCAGCTACTCTGCACTGGAACCATTTCCAAAGCCACCAACACACATAGCATCATTCAACATGATATGAAATTCCTGAAATATGTTCGGTGGGGTCATAGGACCTCATGCATGTGCCAAATGAGACGTGTTCCATTTATCTCTGAAAGCCGAGATAAAGCGAACACTGCAGCTACTCTGCACTGGACCATTTCCAAAGCCACCAACACACATAGCATCATTCAACATGATATGAAAGACCCTGAAATATGTTGGTGGGGTCATAGGACCTCATGCATGTGCCAAATGAGACGTGTTCCATTTATCTCTGAAAGCCGAGATAAAGCGAACACTGCAGCTACTCTGCACTGGACCATTTCCAAAGCCACCAACACACATAGCATCATTCAACATGATATGAAAATTCTGAAATATGTTCGGTGGGGTCATAGGACCTCATGCATGTGCCAAATGGAACGTGTTCCATTTATCTCTGAAGCCGAGATAAAGCGAACACTGCAGCTGCTCTGCACTGAACCATTTCCAAAGCCACCAACACACATAGCATCATTCAACATGATATGAAAGTCCTGAAATATGTTCGGTGGGGTCATAGGACCTCATGCATGTGCCAAATGGGACGTGTTCCATTTATCTGCGAGCGCCAAGATAAAGCGAACAATGCAACTGCTCTGCACTGAACCATTTCCAAAGCCACCAACACACATAACATCATTCAATATGATATGAAATTCCTGAAATATGTTCGGGGGGGTCATGGGACCTCATGCATGTGCCAAATGAGACGTGTTCCATTTCTCTGAAAGCCGAGATAAAGCGAACACTGCAGCTACTCTGCACTGGACCATTTCCAAAGCCACCAACACACATAGCATCATTCAACATGATATGAAAGACCTGAAATATGTTCGGTGGGGTCATAGGACCTCATGCATGTGCCAAATGAGACGTGTTCCATTTATCTCTGAAAGCCGAGATAAAGCGAACACTGCAGCTACTCTGCACTGGACCATTTCCAAAGCCACCAACACACATAGCATCATTCAACATATGATGAATCCTGAAATATGTTCGGTGGGGTCATAGGACCTCATGCATGTGCCAAATGAGACGTGTTCCATTTATCTCTGAAAGCCGAGATAAAGCGAACACTGCAGCTACTCTGCACTGGACCATTTCCAAAGCCACCAACACACATAGCATCATTCAACATGATATGAAAGTCCTGAAATATGTTCGGGGGTCATAGGACCTCATGCATGTGCCAAATGAGACGTGTTCCATTTATCTCTGAAAGCCGAGATAAAGCGAACACTGCAGCTACTCTGCACTGGACCATTTCCAAAGCCACCAACACACATAGCATCATTCAACATGATATGAAATTCCTGAAATATGTTCGGGGGGTCATAGGACCTCATGCATGTGCCAAATGAGACGTGTTCCATTTATCTCTGAAAGCCGAGATAAAGCGAACACTGCAACTACTCTGCACTGGACCATTTCCAAAGCCACCAACACACATAGCATCATTCAACATGATATGAAATCCTGAATATGTTCGGTGGGGTCATAGGACCTCATGCATGTGCCAAATGGACGTGTTCCATTTATCTCTGAAAGCCGAGATAAAGCGAACACTGCAGCTACTCTGCACTGGACCATTTCCAAAGCCACCAACACACATAGCATCATTCAACATGATATGAAATTCCTGAAATATGTTCGGGGGGGTCATAGGACCTCATGCATGTGCCAAATGAGACGTGTTCCATTTATCTCTGAAAGCCGAGATAAAGCGAACACTGCAGCTACTCTGCACTGGACCATTTCCAAAGCCACCAACACACATAGCATCATTCAACATGATATGAAATCCTGAAATATGTTCGGTGGGTCATAGGACCTCATGCATGTGCCAAATGAGACGTGTTCCATTTATCTGCTGAGCGCCGAGATAAAGCGAACAATGCAACTGCTCTGCACTGAACCATTTCCAAAGCCACCAACACACATAGCATCATTCAACATGATATGAAAGTCCTGAAATATGTTGGTGGGGTCATAGGACCTCATGCATGTGCCAAATGAGACGTGTTCCATTTATCTCTGAAAGCCGAGATAAAGCGAACACTGCAGCTACTCTGCACTGGACCATTTCCAAAGCCACCAACACACATAGCATCATTCAACATGATATGAAATTCCTGAAATATGTTCGGTGGGGTCATAGGACCTCATGCATGTGCCAAATGGGACGTGTTCCATTTATCTCGAAAGCAAGATAAAGCGAACACTGCAACTGCTCTGCACTGACCATTTCCAAAGCCACCAACACACATAGCATCATTCAACATGATATGAAATTCCTGAAATATGTTCGGGGGGTCATAGGACCTCATGCATGTGCCAAATGGGACGTGTTCCATTTATCTGCGAGCGCCAAGATAAAGCGAACAATGCAGCTGCTCTGCACTGAACCATTTCCAAAGCCACCAACACACATAGCATCATTCAACATGATATGAAAGTCCTGAAATATGTTCGGTGGGGTCATAGGACCTCATGCATGTGCCAAATGGGACGTGTTCCATTTATCTCTGAAAGCCGAGATAAAGCGAACACTGCAGCTACTCTGCACTGGACCATTTCCAAAGCCACCAACACACATAGCATCATTCAACATGATATGAAAGTCCTGAAATATGTTCGGTGGGGTCATAGGACCTCATGCATGTGCCAAATGAGACGTGTTCCATTTATCTCTGAAAGCCGAGATAAAGCGAACACTGCAGCTACTCTGCACTGGACCATTTCCAAAGCCACCAACACACATAGCATCATTCAACATGATATGAAATTCCTGAAATATGTTCGGGGGGTCATAGGACCTCATGCATGTGCCAAATGAGACGTGTTCCATTTATCTCTGAAAGCCGAGATAAAGCGAACACTGCAGCTACTCTGCACTGGACCATTTCCAAAGCCACCAACACACATAGCATCATTCAACATGATATGAAAGTCCTGAAATATGTTCGGTGGGTCATAGGACCTCATGCATGTGCCAAATGGGACGTGTTCCATTTATCTCTGAGCGCCAGATAAAGCGAACAACTGCAGCTGACTCTGCACTGGACCATTTCCAAAGCCACCAACACACATAGCATCATTCAACATGATATGAAAGTCCTGAAATATGTTCGGTGGGGTCATAGGACCTCATGCATGTGCCAAATGGGACGTGTTCCATTTATCTGCGAGCGCCAAGATAAAGCGAACAATGCAACTGCTCTGCACTGAACCATTTCCAAAGCCACCAACACACATAGCATCATTCAATATGATATGAAATTCCTGAAATATGTTCGGGGGGGTCATGGGACCTCATGCATGTGCCAAATGAGACGTGTTCCATTTATCTCTGAAAGCCGAGATAAAGCGAACACTGCAGCTACTCTGCACTGGACCATTTCCAAAGCCACCAACACACATAGCATCATTCAACATGATATGAAAGTCCTGAAATATGTTCGGTGGGGTCATAGGACCTCATGCATGTGCCAAATGAGACGTGTTCCATTTATCTCTGAAAGCCGAGATAAAGCGAACACTGCAGCTACTCTGCACTGGACCATTTCCAAAGCCACCAACACACATAGCATCATTCAACATGATATGAAATCCTGAAATATGTTCGGTGGGGTCATAGGACCTCATGCATGTGCCAAATGAGACGTGTTCCATTTATCTCTGAAAGCCGAGATAAAGCGAACACTGCAGCTACTCTGCACTGGACCATTTCCAAAGCCACCAACACACATAGCATCATTCAACATGATATGAAAGTCCTGAAATATGTTCGGTGGGGTCATAGGACCTCATGCATGTGCCAAATGAGACGTGTTCCATTTATCTCTGAAAGCCAAGATAAAGCGAACACTGCAGCTACTCTGCACTGGACCATTTCCAAAGCCACCAACACACATAGCATCATTCAACATGATATGAAATTCCTGAAATATGTTCGGGGGGTCATAGGACCTCATGCATGTGCCAAATGAGACGTGTTCCATTTATCTCTGAAAGCCGAGATAAAGCGAACACTGCAGCTACTCTGCACTGGACCATTTCCAAAGCCACCAACACACATAGCATCATTCAACATGATATGAAAGTCCTGAAATATGTTCGGGGGGTCATAGGACCTCATGCATGTGCCAAATGGACGTGTTCCATTTATCTGCGAGCGCCAAGATAAAGCGAACAATGCAACTGCTCTGCACTGAACCATTTCCAAAGCCACCAACACACATAGCATCATTCAACATGATATGAAATTCCTGAAATATGTTCGGGGGGTCATAGGACCTCATGCATGTGCCAAATGAGACGTGTTCCATTTATCTCTGAAAGCCGAGATAAAGCGAACACTGCAGCTACTCTGCACTGGACCATTTCCAAAGCCACCAACACACATAGCATCATTCAACATGATATGAAAGTCCTGAAATATGTTTGGTGGGGTCATAGGACCTCATGCATGTGCCAAATGAGACGTGTTCCATTTATCTCTGAAAGCCGAGATAAAGCGAACACTGCAGCTACTCTGCACTGGACCATTTCCAAAGCCACCAACACACATAGCATCATTCAACATGATATGAAAACCTGAAATATGTTCGGTGGGGTCATAGGACCTCATGCATGTGCCAAATGAGACGTGTTCCATTTATCTCTGAAAGCCGAGATAAAGCGAACACTGCAGCTACTCTGCACTGGACCATTTCCAAAGCCACCAACACACATAGCATCATTCAACATGATATGAAATCCTGAAATATGTTCGGTGGGGTCATAGGACCTCATGCATGTGCCAAATGGGACGTGTTCCATTTATCTCTGAAAGCCGAGATAAAGCGAACACTGCAGCTACTCTGCACTGGACCATTTCCAAAGCCACCAACACACATAGCATCATTCAACATGATATGAAAGACCTGAAATATGTTCGGTGGGGTCATAGGACCTCATGCATGTGCCAAATGAGACGTGTTCCATTTATCTCTGAAAGCCGAGATAAAGCGAACACTGCAGCTACTCTGCACTGGACCATTTCCAAAGCCACCAACACACATAGCATCATTCAACATGACATGAAATTCCTGAAATATGTTCGGGAGGGTCATAGGACCTCATGCATGTGCCAAATGGGACGTGTTCCATTTATCTGCGAGCGCGAAGATAAAGCGAACAATGCAACTGCTCTGCACTGACCATTTCCAAAGCCACCAACACACATAGCATCATTCAACATGATATGAAATTCCTGAAATATGTTCGGGGGGTCATAGGACCTCATGCATGTGCCAAATGGGACGTGTTCCATTTATCTCTGAAGCCGAGATAAAGCGAACACTGCAGCTACTCTGCACTGGACCATTTCCAAAGCCACCAACACACATAGCATCATTCAACATGATATGAAATCCTGAAATATGTTCGGTGGGGTCATAGGACCTCATGCATGTGCCAAATGAGACGTGTTCCATTTATCTGCTGAGCGCCGAGATAAAGCGAACACTGCAACTGCTCTGCACTGAACCATTTCCAAAGCCACCAACACACATAGCATCATTCAACATGATATGAAAGACCTGAAATATGTTCGATGGGGTCATAGGACCTCATGCATGTGCCAAATGAGACGTGTTCCATTTATCTCTGAAAGCCGAGATAAAGCGAACACTGCAGCTACTCTGCACTGGACCATTTCCAAAGCCACCAACACACATAGCATCATTCAACATGATATGAAACCTGAAATATGTTCGGTGGGGTCATAGGACCTCATGCATGTGCCAAATGAGACGTGTTCCATTTATCTCTGAAAGCCGAGATAAAGCGAACACTGCAGCTACTCTGCACTGGACCATTTCCAAAGCCACCAACACACATAGCATCATTCAACATGATATGAAATCCTGAAATATGTTCGGTGGGGTCATAGGACCTCATGCATGTGCCAAATGGACGTGTTCCATTTATCTGCGAGCGCCAAGATAAAGCGAACAATGCAACTGCTCTGCACTGACCATTTCCAAAGCCACCAACACACATAGCATCATTCAACATGATATGAAAGTCCTGAAATATGTTCGGGGGGTCATAGGACCTCATGCATGTGCCAAATGAGACGTGTTCCATTTATCTCTGAAAGCCGAGATAAAGCGAACACTGCAGCTACTCTGCACTGGACCATTTCCAAAGCCACCAACACACATAGCATCATTCAACATGATATGAAAGTCCTGAAATATGTTCGGGGGGTCATAGGACCTCATGCATGTGCCAAATGAGACGTGTTCCATTTATCTCTGAAAGCCGAGATAAAGCGAACACTGCAGCTACTCTGCACTGGACCATTTCCAAAGCCACCAACACACATAGCATCATTCAACATGATATGAAATTCCTGAAATATGTTCGGTGGGGTCATAGGACCTCATGCATGTGCCAAATGGGACGTGTTCCATTTATCTCTGAAAGCCGAGATAAAGCGAACACTGCAGCTACTCTGCACTGGACCATTTCCAAAGCCACCAACACACATAGCATCATTCAACATGATATGAAATTCCTGAAATATGTTCGGGGGGTCATAGGACCTCATGCATGTGCCAAATGAGACGTGTTCCATTTATCTCTGAAAGCCGAGATAAAGCGAACACTGCAGCTACTCTGCACTGGACCATTTCCAAAGCCACCAACACACATAGCATCATTCAACATGATATGAAATCCTGAAATATGTTCGGGGGGTCATAGGACCTCATGCATGTGCCAAATGAGACGTGTTCCATTTATCTCTGAAAGCCGAGATAAAGCGAACACTGCAGCTACTCTGCACTGGACCATTTCCAAAGCCACCAACACACATAGCATCATTCAACATGATATGAAAGTCCTGAAATATGTTCGGGGGGGTCATAGGACCTCATGCATGTGCCAAATGAGACGTGTTCCATTTATCTCTGAAAGCCGAGATAAAGCGAACACTGCAGCTACTCTGCACTGGACCATTTCCAAAGCCACCAACACACATAGCATCATTCAACATGATATGAAAGTCCTGAAATATGTTCGGGGGGTCATAGGACCTCATGCATGTGCCAAATGAGACGTGTTCCATTTATCTCTGAAAGCCGAGATAAAGCGAACACTGCAGCTACTCTGCACTGGACCATTTCCAAAGCCACCAACACACATAGCATCATTCAACATGATATGAAATCCTGAAATATGTTCGGTGGGGTCATAGGACCTCATGCATGTGCCAAATGAGACGTGTTCCATTTATCTCTGAAAGCCGAGATAAAGCGAACACTGCAGCTACTCTGCACTGGACCATTTCCAAAGCCACCAACACACATAGCATCATTCAAAATGATATGAAAGTCCTGAAATATGTTCGGTGGGGTCATAGGACCTCATGCATGTGCCAAATGGGACGTGTTCCATTTATCTCGAGCGCCGAGATAAAGCGAACAATGCAACTACTCTGCACTGGACCATTTCCAAAGCCACCAACACACATAGCATCATTCAACATGATATGAAATTCCTGAAATATGTTCGGGGGGTCATAGGACCTCATGCATGTGCCAAATGAGACGTGTTCCATTTATCTCTGAAAGCCGAGATAAAGCGAACACTGCAGCTACTCTGCACTGGACCATTTCCAAAGCCACCAACACACATAGCATCATTCAACATGATATGAAAGACCTGAAATATGTTCGGGGGGTCATAGGACCTCATGCATGTGCCAAATGAGACGTGTTCCATTTATCTCTGAAAGCCGAGATAAAGCGAACACTGCAGCTACTCTGCACTGGACCATTTCCAAAGCCACCAACACACATAGCATCATTCAACATGATATGAAATTCCTGAAATATGTTCGGGGGGTCATAGGACCTCATGCATGTGCCAAATGAGACGTGTTCCATTTATCTCTGAAAGCCGAGATAAAGCGAACACTGCAGCTACTCTGCACTGGACCATTTCCAAAGCCACCAACACACATAGCATCATTCAACATGATATGAAAGTCCTGAAATATGTTCGGGGGGTCATAGGACCTCATGCATGTGCCAAATGAGACGTGTTCCATTTATCTCTGAAAGCCGAGATAAAGCGAACACTGCAGCTACTCTGCACTGGACCATTTCCAAAGCCACCAACACACATAGCATCATTCAACATGATATGAAAGTCCTGAAATATGTTCGGGGGGTCATAGGACCTCATGCATGTGCCAAATGAGACGTGTTCCATTTATCTCTGAAAGCCGAGATAAAGCGAACACTGCAGCTACTCTGCACTGGACCATTTCCAAAGCCACCAACACACATAGCATCATTCAACATGATATGAAAGTCCTGAAATATGTTCGGTGGGGTCATAGGACCTCATGCATGTGCCAAATGAGACGTGTTCCATTTATCTCTGAAAGCCGAGATAAAGCGAACACTGCAGCTACTCTGCACTGGACCATTTCCAAAGCCACCAACACACATAGCATCATTCAACATGATATGAAAATCCTGAAATATGTTCGGTGGGGTCATAGGACCTCATGCATGTGCCAAATGAGACGTGTTCCATTTATCTCTGAAAGCCGAGATAAAGCGAACACTGCAGCTACTCTGCACTGGACCATTTCCAAAGCCACCAACACACATAGCATCATTCAACATGATATGAAATTCCTGAAATATGTTCGGGGGGTCATAGGACCTCATGCATGTGCCAAATGAGACGTGTTCCATTTATCTCTGAAAGCCGAGATAAAGCGAACACTGCAGCTACTCTGCACTGGACCATTTCCAAAGCCACCAACACACATAGCATCATTCAACATGATATGAAAGTCCTGAAATATGTTCGGTGGGGTCATAGGACCTCATGCATGTGCCAAATGGGACGTGTTCCATTTATCTGCGAGCGCCAAGATAAAGCGAACAATGCAACTGCTCTGCACTGAACCATTTCCAAAGCCACCAACACACATAGCATCATTCAACATGATATGAAAGTCCTGAAATATGTTCGGTGGGGTCATAGGACCTCATGCATGTGCCAAATGAGACGTGTTCCATTTATCTCTGAAAGCCGAGATAAAGCGAACACTGCAGCTACTCTGCACTGGACCATTTCCAAAGCCACCAACACACATAGCATCATTCAACATGATATGAAAATCCTGAAATATGTTCGGTGGGGTCATAGGACCTCATGCATGTGCCAAATGAGACGTGTTCCATTTATCTCTGAAAGCCGAGATAAAGCGAACACTGCAGCTACTCTGCACTGGACCATTTCCAAAGCCACCAACACACATAGCATCATTCAACATGATATGAAATTCCTGAAATATGTTCGGTGGGGTCATAGGACCTCATGCATGTGCCAAATGAGACGTGTTCCATTTATCTCTGAAAGCCGAGATAAAGCGAACACTGCAGCTACTCTGCACTGGACCATTTCCAAAGCCACCAACACACATAGCATCATTCAACATGATATGAAAGTCCTGAAATATGTTCGGGGGGGTCATAGGACCTCATGCATGTGCCAAATGAGACGTGTTCCATTTATCTCTGAAAGCCGAGATAAAGCGAACACTGCAGCTACTCTGCACTGGACCATTTCCAAAGCCACCAACACACATAGCATCATTCAACATGATATGAAAGTCCTGAAATATGTTCGGGGGGTCATAGGACCTCATGCATGTGCCAAATGAGACGTGTTCCATTTATCTCTGAAAGCCGAGATAAAGCGAACACTGCAGCTACTCTGCACTGGACCATTTCCAAAGCCACCAACACACATAGCATCATTCAACATGATATGAAAGTCCTGAAATATGTTCGGTGGGGTCATAGGACCTCATGCATGTGCCAAATGAGACGTGTTCCATTTATCTCTGAAAGCCGAGATAAAGCGAACACTGCAGCTACTCTGCACTGGACCATTTCCAAAGCCACCAACACACATAGCATCATTCAACATGATATGAAAGTCCTGAAATATGTTCGGTGGGGTCATAGGACCTCATGCATGTGCCAAATGAGACGTGTTCCATTTATCTCTGAAAGCCGAGATAAAGCGAACACTGCAGCTACTCTGCACTGGACCATTTCCAAAGCCACCAACACACATAGCATCATTCAACATGATATGAAAGTCCTGAAATATGTTCGGTGGGGTCATAGGACCTCATGCATGTGCCAAATGAGACGTGTTCCATTTATCTCTGAAAGCCGAGATAAAGCGAACACTGCAGCTACTCTGCACTGGACCATTTCCAAAGCCACCAACACACATAGCATCATTCAACATGATATGAAAGTCCTGAAATATGTTCGGGGGGTCATAGGACCTCATGCATGTGCCAAATGAGACGTGTTCCATTTATCTCTGAAAGCCGAGATAAAGCGAACACTGCAGCTACTCTGCACTGGACCATTTCCAAAGCCACCAACACACATAGCATCATTCAACATGATATGAAAGTCCTGAAATATGTTCGGTGGGGTCATAGGACCTCATGCATGTGCCAAATGAGACGTGTTCCATTTATCTCTGAAAGCCGAGATAAAGCGAACACTGCAGCTACTCTGCACTGGACCATTTCCAAAGCCACCAACACACATAGCATCATTCAACATGATATGAAAGTCCTGAAATATGTTCGGGGGGTCATAGGACCTCATGCATGTGCCAAATGAGACGTGTTCCATTTATCTCTGAAAGCCGAGATAAAGCGAACACTGCAGCTACTCTGCACTGGACCATTTCCAAAGCCACCAACACACATAGCATCATTCAACATGATATGAAAGTCCTGAAATATGTTCGGTGGGGTCATAGGACCTCATGCATGTGCCAAATGAGACGTGTTCCATTTATCTCTGAAAGCCGAGATAAAGCGAACACTGCAGCTACTCTGCACTGGACCATTTCCAAAGCCACCAACACACATAGCATCATTCAACATGATATGAAAGTCCTGAAATATGTTCGGGGGGTCATAGGACCTCATGCATGTGCCAAATGAGACGTGTTCCATTTATCTCTGAAAGCCGAGATAAAGCGAACACTGCAGCTACTCTGCACTGGACCATTTCCAAAGCCACCAACACACATAGCATCATTCAACATGATATGAAATTCCTGAAATATGTTCGGGGGGGTCATAGGACCTCATGCATGTGCCAAATGAGACGTGTTCCATTTATCTCTGAAAGCCGAGATAAAGCGAACACTGCAGCTACTCTGCACTGGACCATTTCCAAAGCCACCAACACACATAGCATCATTCAACATGATATGAAAGTCCTGAAATATGTTCGGTGGGGTCATAGGACCTCATGCATGTGCCAAATGAGACGTGTTCCATTTATCTCTGAAAGCCGAGATAAAGCGAACACTGCAGCTACTCTGCACTGGACCATTTCCAAAGCCACCAACACACATAGCATCATTCAACATGATATGAAAGTCCTGAAATATGTTCGGGGGGTCATAGGACCTCATGCATGTGCCAAATGAGACGTGTTCCATTTATCTCTGAAAGCCGAGATAAAGCGAACACTGCAGCTACTCTGCACTGGACCATTTCCAAAGCCACCAACACACATAGCATCATTCAACATGATATGAAACCTGAAATATGTTCGGTGGGGTCATAGGACCTCATGCATGTGCCAAATGAGACGTGTTCCATTTATCTCTGAAAGCCGAGATAAAGCGAACACTGCAGCTACTCTGCACTGGACCATTTCCAAAGCCACCAACACACATAGCATCATTCAACATGATATGAAAGTCCTGAAATATGTTCGGTGGGGTCATAGGACCTCATGCATGTGCCAAATGAGACGTGTTCCATTTATCTCTGAAAGCCGAGATAAAGCGAACACTGCAGCTACTCTGCACTGGACCATTTCCAAAGCCACCAACACACATAGCATCATTCAACATGATATGAAAGTCCTGAAATATGTTCGGTGGGGTCATAGGACCTCATGCATGTGCCAAATGGGACGTGTTCCATTTATCTCTGAAAGCCGAGATAAAGCGAACACTGCAGCTACTCTGCACTGAACCATTTCCAAAGCCACCAACACACATAGCATCATTCAACATGATATGAAAGTCCTGAAATATGTTCGGGGGGTCATAGGACCTCATGCATGTGCCAAATGAGACGTGTTCCATTTATCTCTGAAAGCCGAGATAAAGCGAACACTGCAGCTACTCTGCACTGGACCATTTCCAAAGCCACCAACACACATAGCATCATTCAACATGATATGAAAGTCCTGAAATATGTTCGGTGGGGTCATAGGACCTCATGCATGTGCCAAATGAGACGTGTTCCATTTATCTCTGAAAGCCGAGATAAAGCGAACACTGCAGCTACTCTGCACTGGACCATTTCCAAAGCCACCAACACACATAGCATCATTCAACATGATATGAAATTCCTGAAATATGTTCGGGGGGGTCATAGGACCTCATGCATGTGCCAAATGAGACGTGTTCCATTTATCTCTGAAAGCCGAGATAAAGCGAACACTGCAGCTACTCTGCACTGGACCATTTCCAAAGCCACCAACACACATAGCATCATTCAACATGATATGAAAGTCCTGAAATATGTTCGGTGGGGTCATAGGACCTCATGCATGTGCCAAATGAGACGTGTTCCATTTATCTCTGAAAGCCGAGATAAAGCGAACACTGCAGCTACTCTGCACTGGACCATTTCCAAAGCCACCAACACACATAGCATCATTCAACATGATATGAAAGTCCTGAAATATGTTCGGGGGGTCATAGGACCTCATGCATGTGCCAAATGAGACGTGTTCCATTTATCTCTGAAAGCCGAGATAAAGCGAACACTGCAGCTACTCTGCACTGGACCATTTCCAAAGCCACCAACACACATAGCATCATTCAACATGATATGAAAGTCCTGAAATATGTTCGGGGGGTCATAGGACCTCATGCATGTGCCAAATGAGACGTGTTCCATTTATCTCTGAAAGCCGAGATAAAGCGAACACTGCAGCTACTCTGCACTGGACCATTTCCAAAGCCACCAACACACATAGCATCATTCAACATGATATGAAAGTCCTGAAATATGTTCGGTGGGGTCATAGGACCTCATGCATGTGCCAAATGAGACGTGTTCCATTTATCTCTGAAAGCCGAGATAAAGCGAACACTGCAGCTACTCTGCACTGGACCATTTCCAAAGCCACCAACACACATAGCATCATTCAACATGATATGAAATTCCTGAAATATGTTCGGGGGGTCATAGGACCTCATGCATGTGCCAAATGAGACGTGTTCCATTTATCTCTGAAAGCCGAGATAAAGCGAACACTGCAGCTACTCTGCACTGGACCATTTCCAAAGCCACCAACACACATAGCATCATTCAACATGATATGAAAGTCCTGAAATATGTTCGGTGGGGTCATAGGACCTCATGCATGTGCCAAATGAGACGTGTTCCATTTATCTCTGAAAGCCGAGATAAAGCGAACACTGCAGCTACTCTGCACTGGACCATTTCCAAAGCCACCAACACACATAGCATCATTCAACATGATATGAAATTCCTGAAATATGTTCGGGGGGTCATAGGACCTCATGCATGTGCCAAACGAGACGTGTTCCATTTATCTCTGAAAGCCGAGATAAAGCGAACACTGCAGCTACTCTGCACTGGACCATTTCCAAAGCCACCAACACACATAGCATCATTCAACATGATATGAAAGTCCTGAAATATGTTCGGTGGGGTCATAGGACCTCATGCATGTGCCAAATGGGACGTGTTCCATTTATCTCTGAAAGCCGAGATAAAGCGAACACTGCAGCTACTCTGCACTGGACCATTTCCAAAGCCACCAACACACATAGCATCATTCAACATGATATGAAAGTCCTGAAATATGTTCGGGGGGTCATAGGACCTCATGCATGTGCCAAATGAGACGTGTTCCATTTATCTCTGAAAGCCGAGATAAAGCGAACACTGCAGCTACTCTGCACTGGACCATTTCCAAAGCCACCAACACACATAGCATCATTCAACATGATATGAAAGTCCTGAAATATGTTCGGTGGGGTCATAGGACCTCATGCATGTGCCAAATGAGACGTGTTCCATTTATCTCTGAAAGCCGAGATAAAGCGAACACTGCAGCTACTCTGCACTGGACCATTTCCAAAGCCACCAACACACATAGCATCATTCAACATGATATGAAATTCCTGAAATATGTTCGGGGGGTCATAGGACCTCATGCATGTGCCAAATGAGACGTGTTCCATTTATCTCTGAAAGCCGAGATAAAGCGAACACTGCAGCTACTCTGCACTGGACCATTTCCAAAGCCACCAACACACATAGCATCATTCAACATGATATGAAAGTCCTGAAATATGTTCGGTGGGGTCATAGGACCTCATGCATGTGCCAAATGGGACGTGTTCCATTTATCTGAAAGCCGAGATAAAGCGAACACTGCAGCTACTCTGCACTGGACCATTTCCAAAGCCACCAACACACATAGCATCATTCAACATGATATGAAAGTCCTGAAATATGTTCGGGGGGTCATAGGACCTCATGCATGTGCCAAATGAGACGTGTTCCATTTATCTCTGAAAGCCGAGATAAAGCGAACACTGCAGCTACTCTGCACTGGACCATTTCCAAAGCCACCAACACACATAGCATCATTCAACATGATATGAAAGTCCTGAAATATGTTCGGTGGGGTCATAGGACCTCATGCATGTGCCAAATGAGACGTGTTCCATTTATCTCTGAAAGCCGAGATAAAGCGAACACTGCAGCTACTCTGCACTGGACCATTTCCAAAGCCACCAACACACATAGCATCATTCAACATGATATGAAATTCCTGAAATATGTTCGGGGGGTCATAGGACCTCATGCATGTGCCAAATGAGACGTGTTCCATTTATCTCTGAAAGCCGAGATAAAGCGAACACTGCAGCTACTCTGCACTGGACCATTTCCAAAGCCACCAACACACATAGCATCATTCAACATGATATGAAAGTCCTGAAATATGTTCGGGGGGTCATAGGACCTCATGCATGTGCCAAATGAGACGTGTTCCATTTATCTCTGAAAGCCGAGATAAAGCGAACACTGCAGCTACTCTGCACTGGACCATTTCCAAAGCCACCAACACACATAGCATCATTCAACATGATATGAAAGTCCTGAAATATGTTCGGTGGGGTCATAGGACCTCATGCATGTGCCAAATGAGACGTGTTCCATTTATCTCTGAAAGCCGAGATAAAGCGAACACTGCAGCTACTCTGCACTGGACCATTTCCAAAGCCACCAACACACATAGCATCATTCAACATGATATGAAAGTCCTGAAATATGTTCGGTGGGGTCATAGGACCTCATGCATGTGCCAAATGAGACGTGTTCCATTTATCTCTGAAAGCCGAGATAAAGCGAACACTGCAGCTACTCTGCACTGGACCATTTCCAAAGCCACCAACACACATAGCATCATTCAACATGATATGAAATTCCTGAAATATGTTCGGGGGGTCATAGGACCTCATGCATGTGCCAAATGAGACGTGTTCCATTTATCTCTGAAAGCCGAGATAAAGCGAACACTGCAGCTACTCTGCACTGGACCATTTCCAAAGCCACCAACACACATAGCATCATTCAACATGATATGAAAGTCCTGAAATATGTTCGGGGGGTCATAGGACCTCATGCATGTGCCAAATGAGACGTGTTCCATTTATCTCTGAAAGCCGAGATAAAGCGAACACTGCAGCTACTCTGCACTGGACCATTTCCAAAGCCACCAACACACATAGCATCATTCAACATGATATGAAATCCTGAAATATGTTCGGGGGGTCATAGGACCTCATGCATGTGCCAAATGAGACGTGTTCCATTTATCTCTGAAAGCCGAGATAAAGCGAACACTGCAGCTACTCTGCACTGGACCATTTCCAAAGCCACCAACACACATAGCATCATTCAACATGATATGAAAGTCCTGAAATATGTTCGGGGGGTCATAGGACCTCATGCATGTGCCAAATGAGACGTGTTCCATTTATCTCTGAAAGCCGAGATAAAGCGAACACTGCAGCTACTCTGCACTGGACCATTTCCAAAGCCACCAACACACATAGCATCATTCAACATGATATGAAAGTCCTGAAATATGTTCGGGGGGGTCATAGGACCTCATGCATGTGCCAAATGAGACGTGTTCCATTTATCTCTGAAAGCCGAGATAAAGCGAACACTGCAGCTACTCTGCACTGGACCATTTCCAAAGCCACCAACACACATAGCATCATTCAACATGATATGAAAGTCCTGAAATATGTTCGGGGGGTCATAGGACCTCATGCATGTGCCAAATGAGACGTGTTCCATTTATCTCTGAAAGCCGAGATAAAGCGAACACTGCAGCTACTCTGCACTGGACCATTTCCAAAGCCACCAACACACATAGCATCATTCAACATGATATGAAAGTCCTGAAATATGTTCGGTGGGGTCATAGGACCTCATGCATGTGCCAAATGAGACGTGTTCCATTTATCTCTGAAAGCCGAGATAAAGCGAACACTGCAGCTACTCTGCACTGGACCATTTCCAAAGCCACCAACACACATAGCATCATTCAACATGATATGAAATTCCTGAAATATGTTCGGGGGGTCATAGGACCTCATGCATGTGCCAAATGAGACGTGTTCCATTTATCTCTGAAAGCCGAGATAAAGCGAACACTGCAGCTACTCTGCACTGGACCATTTCCAAAGCCACCAACACACATAGCATCATTCAACATGATATGAAAGTCCTGAAATATGTTCGGGGGGTCATAGGACCTCATGCATGTGCCAAATGAGACGTGTTCCATTTATCTCTGAAAGCCGAGATAAAGCGAACACTGCAGCTACTCTGCACTGGACCATTTCCAAAGCCACCAACACACATAGCATCATTCAACATGATATGAAAGTCCTGAAATATGTTCGGGGGGTCATAGGACCTCATGCATGTGCCAAATGAGACGTGTTCCATTTATCTCTGAAAGCCGAGATAAAGCGAACACTGCAGCTACTCTGCACTGGACCATTTCCAAAGCCACCAACACACATAGCATCATTCAACATGATATGAAAGTCCTGAAATATGTTCGGTGGGGTCATAGGACCTCATGCATGTGCCAAATGAGACGTGTTCCATTTATCTCTGAAAGCCGAGATAAAGCGAACACTGCAGCTACTCTGCACTGGACCATTTCCAAAGCCACCAACACACATAGCATCATTCAACATGATATGAAATTCCTGAAATATGTTCGGGGGGTCATAGGACCTCATGCATGTGCCAAATGAGACGTGTTCCATTTATCTCTGAAAGCCGAGATAAAGCGAACACTGCAGCTACTCTGCACTGGACCATTTCCAAAGCCACCAACACACATAGCATCATTCAACATGATATGAAAGTCCTGAAATATGTTCGGTGGGGTCATAGGACCTCATGCATGTGCCAAATGAGACGTGTTCCATTTATCTCTGAAAGCCGAGATAAAGCGAACACTGCAGCTACTCTGCACTGGACCATTTCCAAAGCCACCAACACACATAGCATCATTCAACATGATATGAAAGTCCTGAAATATGTTCGGGGGGTCATAGGACCTCATGCATGTGCCAAATGAGACGTGTTCCATTTATCTCTGAAAGCCGAGATAAAGCGAACACTGCAGCTACTCTGCACTGGACCATTTCCAAAGCCACCAACACACATAGCATCATTCAACATGATATGAAAGTCCTGAAATATGTTCGGTGGGGTCATAGGACCTCATGCATGTGCCAAATGAGACGTGTTCCATTTATCTCTGAAAGCCGAGATAAAGCGAACACTGCAGCTACTCTGCACTGGACCATTTCCAAAGCCACCAACACACATAGCATCATTCAACATGATATGAAATTCCTGAAATATGTTCGGGGGGTCATAGGACCTCATGCATGTGCCAAATGAGACGTGTTCCATTTATCTCTGAAAGCCGAGATAAAGCGAACACTGCAGCTACTCTGCACTGGACCATTTCCAAAGCCACCAACACACATAGCATCATTCAACATGATATGAAAGTCCTGAAATATGTTCGGGGGGTCATAGGACCTCATGCATGTGCCAAATGAGACGTGTTCCATTTATCTCTGAAAGCCGAGATAAAGCGAACACTGCAGCTACTCTGCACTGGACCATTTCCAAAGCCACCAACACACATAGCATCATTCAACATGATATGAAAGTCCTGAAATATGTTCGGGGGGTCATAGGACCTCATGCATGTGCCAAATGAGACGTGTTCCATTTATCTCTGAAAGCCGAGATAAAGCGAACACTGCAGCTACTCTGCACTGGACCATTTCCAAAGCCACCAACACACATAGCATCATTCAACATGATATGAAAGTCCTGAAATATGTTCGGTGGGGTCATAGGACCTCATGCATGTGCCAAATGAGACGTGTTCCATTTATCTCTGAAAGCCGAGATAAAGCGAACACTGCAGCTACTCTGCACTGGACCAT
Organism: Ulva mutabilis; assembly: GCA_900538255.1. Classification (NCBI taxonomy): domain Eukaryota; kingdom Viridiplantae; phylum Chlorophyta; class Ulvophyceae; order Ulvales; family Ulvaceae; genus Ulva; species Ulva mutabilis. The sequence goes on along the minus strand of UNSF01000029.1, from coordinate 217,317 downwards.
TTCCAAAGCCACCAACACACATAGCATCATTCAACATGATATGAAAGTCCTGAAATATGTTCGGTGGGGTCATAGGACCTCATGCATGTGCCAAATGAGACGTGTTCCATTTATCTCTGAAAGCCGAGATAAAGCGAACACTGCAGCTACTCTGCACTGGACCATTTCCAAAGCCACCAACACACATAGCATCATTCAACATGATATGAAAGTCCTGAAATATGTTCGGTGGGGTCATAGGACCTCATGCATGTGCCAAATGAGACGTGTTCCATTTATCTCTGAAAGCCGAGATAAAGCGAACACTGCAGCTACTCTGCACTGGACCATTTCCAAAGCCACCAACACACATAGCATCATTCAACATGATATGAAAGTCCTGAAATATGTTCGGGGGGTCATAGGACCTCATGCATGTGCCAAATGAGACGTGTTCCATTTATCTCTGAAAGCCGAGATAAAGCGAACACTGCAGCTACTCTGCACTGGACCATTTCCAAAGCCACCAACACACATAGCATCATTCAACATGATATGAAAGTCCTGAAATATGTTCGGTGGGGTCATAGGACCTCATGCATGTGCCAAATGAGACGTGTTCCATTTATCTCTGAAAGCCGAGATAAAGCGAACACTGCAGCTACTCTGCACTGGACCATTTCCAAAGCCACCAACACACATAGCATCATTCAACATGATATGAAATTCCTGAAATATGTTCGGGGGGTCATAGGACCTCATGCATGTGCCAAATGAGACGTGTTCCATTTATCTCTGAAAGCCGAGATAAAGCGAACACTGCAGCTACTCTGCACTGGACCATTTCCAAAGCCACCAACACACATAGCATCATTCAACATGATATGAAAGTCCTGAAATATGTTCGGTGGGGTCATAGGACCTCATGCATGTGCCAAATGAGACGTGTTCCATTTATCTCTGAAAGCCGAGATAAAGCGAACACTGCAGCTACTCTGCACTGGACCATTTCCAAAGCCACCAACACACATAGCATCATTCAACATGATATGAAAGTCCTGAAATATGTTCGGGGGGTCATAGGACCTCATGCATGTGCCAAATGAGACGTGTTCCATTTATCTCTGAAAGCCGAGATAAAGCGAACACTGCAGCTACTCTGCACTGGACCATTTCCAAAGCCACCAACACACATAGCATCATTCAACATGATATGAAAGTCCTGAAATATGTTCGGGGGGTCATAGGACCTCATGCATGTGCCAAATGAGACGTGTTCCATTTATCTCTGAAAGCCGAGATAAAGCGAACACTGCAGCTACTCTGCACTGGACCATTTCCAAAGCCACCAACACACATAGCATCATTCAACATGATATGAAAGTCCTGAAATATGTTCGGGGGGTCATAGGACCTCATGCATGTGCCAAATGAGACGTGTTCCATTTATCTCTGAAAGCCGAGATAAAGCGAACACTGCAGCTACTCTGCACTGGACCATTTCCAAAGCCACCAACACACATAGCATCATTCAACATGATATGAAAGTCCTGAAATATGTTCGGGGGGTCATAGGACCTCATGCATGTGCCAAATGAGACGTGTTCCATTTATCTCTGAAAGCCGAGATAAAGCGAACACTGCAGCTACTCTGCACTGGACCATTTCCAAAGCCACCAACACACATAGCATCATTCAACATGATATGAAATTCCTGAAATATGTTCGGGGGGTCATAGGACCTCATGCATGTGCCAAATGAGACGTGTTCCATTTATCTCTGAAAGCCGAGATAAAGCGAACACTGCAGCTACTCTGCACTGGACCATTTCCAAAGCCACCAACACACATAGCATCATTCAACATGATATGAAATTCCTGAAATATGTTCGGTGGGGTCATAGGACCTCATGCATGTGCCAAATGAGACGTGTTCCATTTATCTCTGAAAGCCGAGATAAAGCGAACACTGCAGCTACTCTGCACTGGACCATTTCCAAAGCCACCAACACACATAGCATCATTCAACATGATATGAAAGTCCTGAAATATGTTCGGGGGGTCATAGGACCTCATGCATGTGCCAAATGAGACGTGTTCCATTTATCTCTGAAAGCCGAGATAAAGCGAACACTGCAGCTACTCTGCACTGGACCATTTCCAAAGCCACCAACACACATAGCATCATTCAACATGATATGAAAGTCCTGAAATATGTTCGGGGGGTCATAGGACCTCATGCATGTGCCAAATGAGACGTGTTCCATTTATCTCTGAAAGCCGAGATAAAGCGAACACTGCAGCTACTCTGCACTGGACCATTTCCAAAGCCACCAACACACATAGCATCATTCAACATGATATGAAATTCCTGAAATATGTTCGGGGGGTCATAGGACCTCATGCATGTGCCAAATGAGACGTGTTCCATTTATCTCTGAAAGCCGAGATAAAGCGAACACTGCAGCTACTCTGCACTGGACCATTTCCAAAGCCACCAACACACATAGCATCATTCAACATGATATGAAAGTCCTGAAATATGTTCGGGGGGTCATAGGACCTCATGCATGTGCCAAATGAGACGTGTTCCATTTATCTCTGAAAGCCGAGATAAAGCGAACACTGCAGCTACTCTGCACTGGACCATTTCCAAAGCCACCAACACACATAGCATCATTCAACATGATATGAAAGTCCTGAAATATGTTCGGTGGGGTCATAGGACCTCATGCATGTGCCAAATGAGACGTGTTCCATTTATCTCTGAAAGCCGAGATAAAGCGAACACTGCAGCTACTCTGCACTGGACCATTTCCAAAGCCACCAACACACATAGCATCATTCAACATGATATCAAAGTCCTGAAATATGTTCGGGGGGGTCATAGGACCTCATGCATGTGCCAAATGAGACGTGTTCCATTTATCTCTGAAAGCCGAGATAAAGCGAACACTGCAGCTACTCTGCACTGGACCATTTCCAAAGCCACCAACACACATAGCATCATTCAACATGATATGAAAGTCCTGAAATATGTTCGGGGGGGTCATAGGACCTCATGCATGTGCCAAATGAGACGTGTTCCATTTATCTCTGAAAGCCGAGATAAAGCGAACACTGCAGCTACTCTGCACTGGACCATTTCCAAAGCCACCAACACACATAGCATCATTCAACATGATATGAAAGTCCTGAAATATGTTCGGGGGGGTCATAGGACCTCATGCATGTGCCAAATGAGACGTGTTCCATTTATCTCTGAAAGCCGAGATAAAGCGAACACTGCAGCTACTCTGCACTGGACCATTTCCAAAGCCACCAACACACATAGCATCATTCAACATGATATGAAAGTCCTGAAATATGTTCGGGGGGGTCATAGGACCTCATGCATGTGCCAAATGATACGTGTTCCATTTATCTCTGAAAGCCGAGATAAAGCGAACACTGCAGCTACTCTGCACTGGACCATTTCCAAAGCCACCAACACACATAGCATCATTCAACATGATATGAAAGTCCTGAAATATGTTCGGGGGGGTCATAGGACCTCATGCATGTGCCAAATGAGACGTGTTCCATTTATCTCTGAAAGCCGAGATAAAGCGAACACTGCAGCTACTCTGCACTGGACCATTTCCAAAGCCACCAACACACATAGCATCATTCAACATGATATGAAAGTCCTGAAATATGTTCGGGGGGGTCATAGGACCTCATGCATGTGCCAAATGAGACGTGTTCCATTTATCTCTGAAAGCCGAGATAAAGCGAACACTGCAGCTACTCTGCACTGGACCATTTCCAAAGCCACCAACACACATAGCATCATTCAACATGATATGAAATTCCTGAAATATGTTCGGGGGGTCATAGGACCTCATGCATGTGCCAAATGAGACGTGTTCCATTTATCTCTGAAAGCCGAGATAAAGCGAACACTGCAGCTACTCTGCACTGGACCATTTCCAAAGCCACCAACACACATAGCATCATTCAACATGATATGAAATTCCTGAAATATGTTCGGGGGGGTCATAGGACCTCATGCATGTGCCAAATGAGACGTGTTCCATTTATCTCTGAAAGCCGAGATAAAGCGAACACTGCAGCTACTCTGCACTGGACCATTTCCAAAGCCACCAACACACATAGCATCATTCAACATGATATGAAAGTCCTGAAATATGTTCGGGGGGTCATAGGACCTCATGCATGTGCCAAATGAGACGTGTTCCATTTATCTCTGAAAGCCGAGATAAAGCGAACACTGCAGCTACTCTGCACTGGACCATTTCCAAAGCCACCAACACACATAGCATCATTCAACATGATATGAAATTCCTGAAATATGTTCGGGGGGTCATAGGACCTCATGCATGTGCCAAATGAGACGTGTTCCATTTATCTCTGAAAGCCGAGATAAAGCGAACACTGCAGCTACTCTGCACTGGACCATTTCCAAAGCCACCAACACACATAGCATCATTCAACATGATATGAAAGTCCTGAAATATGTTCGGGGGGGTCATAGGACCTCATGCATGTGCCAAATGAGACGTGTTCCATTTATCTCTGAAAGCCGAGATAAAGCGAACACTGCAGCTACTCTGCACTGGACCATTTCCAAAGCCACCAACACACATAGCATCATTCAACATGATATGAAAGTCCTGAAATATGTTCGGGGGGTCATAGGACCTCATGCATGTGCCAAATGAGACGTGTTCCATTTATCTCTGAAAGCCGAGATAAAGCGAACACTGCAGCTACTCTGCACTGGACCATTTCCAAAGCCACCAACACACATAGCATCATTCAACATGATATGAAATTCCTGAAATATGTTCGGGGGGTCATAGGACCTCATGCATGTGCCAAATGAGACGTGTTCCATTTATCTCTGAAAGCCGAGATAAAGCGAACACTGCAGCTACTCTGCACTGGACCATTTCCAAAGCCACCAACACACATAGCATCATTCAACATGATATGAAAGTCCTGAAATATGTTCGGTGGGGTCATAGGACCTCATGCATGTGCCAAATGAGACGTGTTCCATTTATCTCTGAAAGCCGAGATAAAGCGAACACTGCAGCTACTCTGCACTGGACCATTTCCAAAGCCACCAACACACATAGCATCATTCAACATGATATGAAAGTCCTGAAATATGTTCGGGGGGTCATAGGACCTCATGCATGTGCCAAATGAGACGTGTTCCATTTATCTCTGAAAGCCGAGATAAAGCGAACACTGCAGCTACTCTGCACTGGACCATTTCCAAAGCCACCAACACACATAGCATCATTCAACATGATATGAAAGTCCTGAAATATGTTCGGGGGGTCATAGGACCTCATGCATGTGCCAAATGAGACGTGTTCCATTTATCTCTGAAAGCCGAGATAAAGCGAACACTGCAGCTACTCTGCACTGGACCATTTCCAAAGCCACCAACACACATAGCATCATTCAACATGATATGAAAGTCCTGAAATATGTTCGGTGGGGTCATAGGACCTCATGCATGTGCCAAATGAGACGTGTTCCATTTATCTCTGAAAGCCGAGATAAAGCGAACACTGCAGCTACTCTGCACTGGACCATTTCCAAAGCCACCAACACACATAGCATCATTCAACATGATATGAAAGTCCTGAAATATGTTCGGGGGGTCATAGGACCTCATGCATGTGCCAAATGAGACGTGTTCCATTTATCTCTGAAAGCCGAGATAAAGCGAACACTGCAGCTACTCTGCACTGGACCATTTCCAAAGCCACCAACACACATAGCATCATTCAACATGATATGAAAGTCCTGAAATATGTTCGGGGGGGTCATAGGACCTCATGCATGTGCCAAATGAGACGTGTTCCATTTATCTCTGAAAGCCGAGATAAAGCGAACACTGCAGCTACTCTGCACTGGACCATTTCCAAAGCCACCAACACACATAGCATCATTCAACATGATATGAAAGTCCTGAAATATGTTCGGTGGGGTCATAGGACCTCATGCATGTGCCAAATGAGACGTGTTCCATTTATCTCTGAAAGCCGAGATAAAGCGAACACTGCAGCTACTCTGCACTGGACCATTTCCAAAGCCACCAACACACATAGCATCATTCAACATGATATGAAAGTCCTGAAATATGTTCGGGGGGGTCATAGGACCTCATGCATGTGCCAAATGAGACGTGTTCCATTTATCTCTGAAAGCCGAGATAAAGCGAACACTGCAGCTACTCTGCACTGGACCATTTCCAAAGCCACCAACACACATAGCATCATTCAACATGATATGAAAGTCCTGAAATATGTTCGGGGGGGTCATAGGACCTCATGCATGTGCCAAATGAGACGTGTTCCATTTATCTCTGAAAGCCGAGATAAAGCGAACACTGCAGCTACTCTGCACTGGACCATTTCCAAAGCCACCAACACACATAGCATCATTCAACATGATATGAAATTCCTGAAATATGTTCGGGGGGTCATAGGACCTCATGCATGTGCCAAATGAGACGTGTTCCATTTATCTCTGAAAGCCGAGATAAAGCGAACACTGCAGCTACTCTGCACTGGACCATTTCCAAAGCCACCAACACACATAGCATCATTCAACATGATATGAAAGTCCTGAAATATGTTCGGGGGGGTCATAGGACCTCATGCATGTGCCAAATGAGACGTGTTCCATTTATCTCTGAAAGCCGAGATAAAGCGAACACTGCAGCTACTCTGCACTGGACCATTTCCAAAGCCACCAACACACATAGCATCATTCAACATGATATGAAAGTCCTGAAATATGTTCGGGGGGTCATAGGACCTCATGCATGTGCCAAATGAGACGTGTTCCATTTATCTCTGAAAGCCGAGATAAAGCGAACACTGCAGCTACTCTGCACTGGACCATTTCCAAAGCCACCAACACACATAGCATCATTCAACATGATATGAAAGTCCTGAAATATGTTCGGTGGGGTCATAGGACCTCATGCATGTGCCAAATGAGACGTGTTCCATTTATCTCTGAAAGCCGAGATAAAGCGAACACTGCAGCTACTCTGCACTGGACCATTTCCAAAGCCACCAACACACATAGCATCATTCAACATGATATGAAATTCCTGAAATATGTTCGGGGGGTCATAGGACCTCATGCATGTGCCAAATGAGACGTGTTCCATTTATCTCTGAAAGCCGAGATAAAGCGAACACTGCAGCTACTCTGCACTGGACCATTTCCAAAGCCACCAACACACATAGCATCATTCAACATGATATGAAAGTCCTGAAATATGTTCGGTGGGGTCATAGGACCTCATGCATGTGCCAAATGAGACGTGTTCCATTTATCTCTGAAAGCCGAGATAAAGCGAACACTGCAGCTACTCTGCACTGGACCATTTCCAAAGCCACCAACACACATAGCATCATTCAACATGATATGAAATTCCTGAAATATGTTCGGGGGGTCATAGGACCTCATGCATGTGCCAAATGAGACGTGTTCCATTTATCTCTGAAAGCCGAGATAAAGCGAACACTGCAGCTACTCTGCACTGGACCATTTCCAAAGCCACCAACACACATAGCATCATTCAACATGATATGAAAGTCCTGAAATATGTTCGGTGGGGTCATAGGACCTCATGCATGTGCCAAATGAGACGTGTTCCATTTATCTCTGAAAGCCGAGATAAAGCGAACACTGCAGCTACTCTGCACTGGACCATTTCCAAAGCCACCAACACACATAGCATCATTCAACATGATATGAAAGTCCTGAAATATGTTCGGGGGGTCATAGGACCTCATGCATGTGCCAAATGAGACGTGTTCCATTTATCTCTGAAAGCCGAGATAAAGCGAACACTGCAGCTACTCTGCACTGGACCATTTCCAAAGCCACCAACACACATAGCATCATTCAACATGATATGAAATTCCTGAAATATGTTCGGTGGGGTCATAGGACCTCATGCATGTGCCAAATGAGACGTGTTCCATTTATCTCTGAAAGCCGAGATAAAGCGAACACTGCAGCTACTCTGCACTGGACCATTTCCAAAGCCACCAACACACATAGCATCATTCAACATGATATGAAATTCCTGAAATATGTTCGGGGGGTCATAGGACCTCATGCATGTGCCAAATGAGACGTGTTCCATTTATCTCTGAAAGCCGAGATAAAGCGAACACTGCAGCTACTCTGCACTGGACCATTTCCAAAGCCACCAACACACATAGCATCATTCAACATGATATGAAAGTCCTGAAATATGTTCGGTGGGGTCATAGGACCTCATGCATGTGCCAAATGAGACGTGTTCCATTTATCTCTGAAAGCCGAGATAAAGCGAACACTGCAGCTACTCTGCACTGGACCATTTCCAAAGCCACCAACACACATAGCATCATTCAACATGATATGAAAGTCCTGAAATATGTTCGGGGGGTCATAGGACCTCATGCATGTGCCAAATGAGACGTGTTCCATTTATCTCTGAAAGCCGAGATAAAGCGAACACTGCAGCTACTCTGCACTGGACCATTTCCAAAGCCACCAACACACATAGCATCATTCAACATGATATGAAATTCCTGAAATATGTTCGGGGGGTCATAGGACCTCATGCATGTGCCAAATGAGACGTGTTCCATTTATCTCTGAAAGCCGAGATAAAGCGAACACTGCAGCTACTCTGCACTGGACCATTTCCAAAGCCACCAACACACATAGCATCATTCAACATGATATGAAATTCCTGAAATATGTTCGGTGGGGTCATAGGACCTCATGCATGTGCCAAATGAGACGTGTTCCATTTATCTCTGAAAGCCGAGATAAAGCGAACACTGCAGCTACTCTGCACTGGACCATTTCCAAAGCCACCAACACACATAGCATCATTCAACATGATATGAAATTCCTGAAATATGTTCGGGGGGTCATAGGACCTCATGCATGTGCCAAATGAGACGTGTTCCATTTATCTCTGAAAGCCGAGATAAAGCGAACACTGCAGCTACTCTGCACTGGACCATTTCCAAAGCCACCAACACACATAGCATCATTCAACATGATATGAAATTCCTGAAATATGTTCGGGGGGTCATAGGACCTCATGCATGTGCCAAATGAGACGTGTTCCATTTATCTCTGAAAGCCGAGATAAAGCGAACACTGCAGCTACTCTGCACTGGACCATTTCCAAAGCCACCAACACACATAGCATCATTCAACATGATATGAAAGTCCTGAAATATGTTCGGTGGGGTCATAGGACCTCATGCATGTGCCAAATGAGACGTGTTCCATTTATCTCTGAAAGCCGAGATAAAGCGAACACTGCAGCTACTCTGCACTGGACCATTTCCAAAGCCACCAACACACATAGCATCATTCAACATGATATGAAATTCCTGAAATATGTTCGGGGGGTCATAGGACCTCATGCATGTGCCAAATGAGACGTGTTCCATTTATCTCTGAAAGCCGAGATAAAGCGAACACTGCAGCTACTCTGCACTGGACCATTTCCAAAGCCACCAACACACATAGCATCATTCAACATGATATGAAAGTCCTGAAATATGTTCGGGGGGTCATAGGACCTCATGCATGTGCCAAATGAGACGTGTTCCATTTATCTCTGAAAGCCGAGATAAAGCGAACACTGCAGCTACTCTGCACTGGACCATTTCCAAAGCCACCAACACACATAGCATCATTCAACATGATATGAAATTCCTGAAATATGTTCGGGGGGTCATAGGACCTCATGCATGTGCCAAATGAGACGTGTTCCATTTATCTCTGAAAGCCGAGATAAAGCGAACACTGCAGCTACTCTGCACTGGACCATTTCCAAAGCCACCAACACACATAGCATCATTCAACATGATATGAAAGTCCTGAAATATGTTCGGGGGGGTCATAGGACCTCATGCATGTGCCAAATGAGACGTGTTCCATTTATCTCTGAAAGCCGAGATAAAGCGAACACTGCAGCTACTCTGCACTGGACCATTTCCAAAGCCACCAACACACATAGCATCATTCAACATGATATGAAATTCCTGAAATATGTTCGGGGGGTCATAGGACCTCATGCATGTGCCAAATGAGACGTGTTCCATTTATCTCTGAAAGCCGAGATAAAGCGAACACTGCAGCTACTCTGCACTGGACCATTTCCAAAGCCACCAACACACATAGCATCATTCAACATGATATGAAAGTCCTGAAATATGTTCGGTGGGGTCATAGGACCTCATGCATGTGCCAAATGAGACGTGTTCCATTTATCTCTGAAAGCCGAGATAAAGCGAACACTGCAGCTACTCTGCACTGGACCATTTCCAAAGCCACCAACACACATAGCATCATTCAACATGATATGAAATTCCTGAAATATGTTCGGGGGGTCATAGGACCTCATGCATGTGCCAAATGAGACGTGTTCCATTTATCTCTGAAAGCCGAGATAAAGCGAACACTGCAGCTACTCTGCACTGGACCATTTCCAAAGCCACCAACACACATAGCATCATTCAACATGATATGAAAGTCCTGAAATATGTTCGGGGGGTCATAGGACCTCATGCATGTGCCAAATGAGACGTGTTCCATTTATCTCTGAAAGCCGAGATAAAGCGAACACTGCAGCTACTCTGCACTGGACCATTTCCAAAGCCACCAACACACATAGCATCATTCAACATGATATGAAATTCCTGAAATATGTTCGGTGGGGTCATAGGACCTCATGCATGTGCCAAATGAGACGTGTTCCATTTATCTCGAAAGCCGAGATAAAGCGAACACTGCAGCTACTCTGCACTGGACCATTTCCAAAGCCACCAACACACATAGCATCATTCAACATGATATGAAATTCCTGAAATATGTTCGGGGGGTCATAGGACCTCATGCATGTGCCAAATGAGACGTGTTCCATTTATCTCTGAAAGCCGAGATAAAGCGAACACTGCAGCTACTCTGCACTGGACCATTTCCAAAGCCACCAACACACATAGCATCATTCAACATGATATGAAATTCCTGAAATATGTTCGGTGGGGTCATAGGACCTCATGCATGTGCCAAATGAGACGTGTTCCATTTATCTCTGAAAGCCGAGATAAAGCGAACACTGCAGCTACTCTGCACTGGACCATTTCCAAAGCCACCAACACACATAGCATCATTCAACATGATATGAAATTCCTGAAATATGTTCGGGGGGGTCATAGGACCTCATGCATGTGCCAAATGAGACGTGTTCCATTTATCTCTGAGCGCCGAGATAAAGCGAACACTGCAGCTACTCTGCACTGGACCATTTCCAAAGCCACCAACACACATAGCATCATTCAACATGATATGAAAGTCCTGAAATATGTTCGGGGGGTCATAGGACCTCATGCATGTGCCAAATGAGACGTGTTCCATTTATCTCTGAAAGCCGAGATAAAGCGAACACTGCAGCTACTCTGCACTGGACCATTTCCAAAGCCACCAACACACATAGCATCATTCAACATGATATGAAATTCCTGAAATATGTTCGGGGGGTCATAGGACCTCATGCATGTGCCAAATGAGACGTGTTCCATTTATCTCTGAAAGCCGAGATAAAGCGAACACTGCAGCTACTCTGCACTGGACCATTTCCAAAGCCACCAACACACATAGCATCATTCAACATGATATGAAATTCCTGAAATATGTTCGGGGGGTCATAGGACCTCATGCATGTGCCAAATGAGACGTGTTCCATTTATCTCTGAAAGCCGAGATAAAGCGAACACTGCAGCTACTCTGCACTGGACCATTTCCAAAGCCACCAACACACATAGCATCATTCAACATGATATGAAATTCCTGAAATATGTTCGGGGGGTCATAGGACCTCATGCATGTGCCAAATGAGACGTGTTCCATTTATCTCTGAAAGCCGAGATAAAGCGAACACTGCAGCTACTCTGCACTGGACCATTTCCAAAGCCACCAACACACATAGCATCATTCAACATGATATGAAATTCCTGAAATATGTTCGGTGGGGTCATAGGACCTCATGCATGTGCCAAATGAGACGTGTTCCATTTATCTCTGAAAGCCGAGATAAAGCGAACACTGCAGCTACTCTGCACTGGACCATTTCCAAAGCCACCAACACACATAGCATCATTCAACATGATATGAAAGTCCTGAAATATGTTCGGGGGGGTCATAGGACCTCATGCATGTGCCAAATGAGACGTGTTCCATTTATCTCTGAAAGCCGAGATAAAGCGAACACTGCAGCTACTCTGCACTGGACCATTTACAAAGCCACCAACACACATAGCATCATTCAACATGATATGAAATTCCTGAAATATGTTCGGTGGGGTCATAGGACCTCATGCATGTGCCAAATGAGACGTGTTCCATTTATCTCTGAAAGCCGAGATAAAGCGAACACTGCAGCTACTCTGCACTGGACCATTTCCAAAGCCACCAACACACATAGCATCATTCAACATGATATGAAATTCCTGAAATATGTTCGGGGGGTCATAGGACCTCATGCATGTGCCAAATGAGACGTGTTCCATTTATCTCTGAAAGCCGAGATAAAGCGAACACTGCAGCTACTCTGCACTGGACCATTTCCAAAGCCACCAACACACATAGCATCATTCAACATGATATGAAATTCCTGAAATATGTTCGGGGGGTCATAGGACCTCATGCATGTGCCAAATGAGACGTGTTCCATTTATCTCTGAAAGCCGAGATAAAGCGAACACTGCAGCTACTCTGCACTGGACCATTTCCAAAGCCACCAACACACATAGCATCATTCAACATGATATGAAAGTCCTGAAATATGTTCGGGGGGTCATAGGACCTCATGCATGTGCCAAATGAGACGTGTTCCATTTATCTGCGAGCCGAGATAAAGCGAACACTGCAGCTACTCTGCACTGGACCATTTCCAAAGCCACCAACACACATAGCATCATTCAACATGATATGAAAGTCCTGAAATATGTTCGGGGGGTCATAGGACCTCATGCATGTGCCAAATGAGACGTGTTCCATTTATCTCTGAAAGCCGAGATAAAGCGAACACTGCAGCTACTCTGCACTGGACCATTTCCAAAGCCACCAACACACATAGCATCATTCAACATGATATGAAATTCCTGAAATATGTTCGGGGGGTCATAGGACCTCATGCATGTGCCAAATGAGACGTGTTCCATTTATCTCTGAAAGCCGAGATAAAGCGAACACTGCAGCTACTCTGCACTGGACCATTTCCAAAGCCACCAACACACATAGCATCATTCAACATGATATGAAATTCCTGAAATATGTTCGGGGGGTCATAGGACCTCATGCATGTGCCAAATGAGACGTGTTCCATTTATCTCTGAAAGCCGAGATAAAGCGAACACTGCAGCTACTCTGCACTGGACCATTTCCAAAGCCACCAACACACATAGCATCATTCAACATGATATGAAATTCCTGAAATATGTTCGGTGGGGTCATAGGACCTCATGCATGTGCCAAATGAGACGTGTTCCATTTATCTCTGAAAGCCGAGATAAAGCGAACACTGCAGCTACTCTGCACTGGACCATTTCCAAAGCCACCAACACACATAGCATCATTCAACATGATATGAAATTCCTGAAATATGTTCGGGGGGTCATAGGACCTCATGCATGTGCCAAATGAGACGTGTTCCATTTATCTCTGAAAGCCGAGATAAAGCGAACACTGCAGCTACTCTGCACTGGACCATTTCCAAAGCCACCAACACACATAGCATCATTCAACATGATATGAAAGTCCTGAAATATGTTCGGGGGGTCATAGGACCTCATGCATGTGCCAAATGAGACGTGTTCCATTTATCTCTGAAAGCCGAGATAAAGCGAACACTGCAGCTACTCTGCACTGGACCATTTCCAAAGCCACCAACACACATAGCATCATTCAACATGATATGAAATTCCTGAAATATGTTCGGTGGGGTCATAGGACCTCATGCATGTGCCAAATGAGACGTGTTCCATTTATCTCTGAAAGCCGAGATAAAGCGAACACTGCAGCTACTCTGCACTGGACCATTTCCAAAGCCACCAACACACATAGCATCATTCAACATGATATGAAAGTCCTGAAATATGTTCGGGGGGTCATAGGACCTCATGCATGTGCCAAATGAGACGTGTTCCATTTATCTCTGAAAGCCGAGATAAAGCGAACACTGCAGCTACTCTGCACTGGACCATTTCCAAAGCCACCAACACACATAGCATCATTCAACATGATATGAAAGTCCTGAAATATGTTCGGTGGGGTCATAGGACCTCATGCATGTGCCAAATGAGACGTGTTCCATTTATCTCTGAAAGCCGAGATAAAGCGAACACTGCAGCTACTCTGCACTGGACCATTTCCAAAGCCACCAACACACATAGCATCATTCAACATGATATGAAAGTCCTGAAATATGTTCGGTGGGGTCATAGGACCTCATGCATGTGCCAAATGGGACGTGTTCCATTTATCTGCGAGCGCCGAGATAAAGCGAACAATGCAACTACTCTGCACTGAACCATTTCCAAAGCCACCAACACACATAGCATCATTCAACATGATATGAAATTCCTGAAATATGTTCGGGGGGGTCATAGGACCTCATGCATGTGCCAAATGAGACGTGTTCCATTTATCTCTGAAAGCCGAGATAAAGCGAACACTGCAGCTACTCTGCACTGGACCATTTCCAAAGCCACCAACACACATAGCATCATTCAACATGATATGAAATCCTGAAATATGTTCGGTGGGGTCATAGGACCTCATGCATGTGCCAAATGAGACGTGTTCCATTTATCTCTGAAAGCCGAGATAAAGCGAACACTGCAGCTACTCTGCACTGGACCATTTCCAAAGCCACCAACACACATAGCATCATTCAACATGATATGAAATTCCTGAAATATGTTCGGTGGGGTCATAGGACCTCATGCATGTGCCAAATGAGACGTGTTCCATTTATCTCTGAAAGCCGAGATAAAGCGAACACTGCAGCTACTCTGCACTGGACCATTTCCAAAGCCACCAACACACATAGCATCATTCAACATGATATGAAATTCCTGAAATATGTTCGGTGGGGTCATAGGACCTCATGCATGTGCCAAATGGGACGTGTTCCATTTATCTCTGAAAGCCGAGATAAAGCGAACACTGCAGCTACTCTGCACTGGACCATTTCCAAAGCCACCAACACACATAGCATCATTCAACATGATATGAAATTCCTGAAATATGTTCGGTGGGGTCATAGGACCTCATGCATGTGCCAAATGAGACGTGTTCCATTTATCTGCGAGCGCCAAGATAAAGCGAACACTGCAGCTACTCTGCACTGAACCATTTCCAAAGCCACCAACACACATAGCATCATTCAACATGATATGAAATTCCTGAAATATGTTCGGTGGGGTCATAGGACCTCATGCATGTGCCAAATGAGACGTGTTCCATTTATCTCTGAAAGCCGAGATAAAGCGAACACTGCAGCTACTCTGCACTGGACCATTTCCAAAGCCACCAACACACATAGCATCATTCAACATGATATGAAAGTCCTGAAATATGTTCGGGGGGTCATAGGACCTCATGCATGTGCCAAATGGGACGTGTTCCATTTATCTGCGAGCGCCGAGATAAAGCGAACACTGCAACTACTCTGCACTGGACCATTTCCAAAGCCACCAACACACATAGCATCATTCAACATGATATGAAATTCCTGAAATATGTTCGGGGGGTCATAGGACCTCATGCATGTGCCAAATGAGACGTGTTCCATTTATCTCTGAAAGCCGAGATAAAGCGAACACTGCAGCTACTCTGCACTGGACCATTTCCAAAGCCACCAACACACATAGCATCATTCAACATGATATGAAATTCCTGAAATATGTTCGGTGGGGTCATAGGACCTCATGCATGTGCCAAATGGGACGTGTTCCATTTATCTGCGAGCGCGAGATAAAGCGAACACTGCAGCTACTCTGCACTGGACCATTTCCAAAGCCACCAACACACATAGCATCATTCAACATGATATGAAATTCCTGAAATATGTTCGGGGGGGTCATAGGACCTCATGCATGTGCCAAATGGGACGTGTTCCATTTATCTGCGAGCGCCGAGATAAAGCGAACACTGCAACTGCTCTGCACTGAACCATTTCCAAAGCCACCAACACACATAGCATCATTCAACATGATATGAAATTCCTGAAATATGTTCGGGGGGGTCATAGGACCTCATGCATGTGCCAAATGGACGTGTTCCATTTATCTCTGAAAGCCGAGATAAAGCGAACACTGCAGCTACTCTGCACTGGACCATTTCCAAAGCCACCAACACACATAGCATCATTCAACATGATATGAAATCCTGAAATATGTTCGGGGGGTCATAGGACCTCATGCATGTGCCAAATGAGACGTGTTCCATTTATCTCTGAAAGCCGAGATAAAGCGAACACTGCAGCTACTCTGCACTGGACCATTTCCAAAGCCACCAACACACATAGCATCATTCAACATGATATGAAATTCCTGAAATATGTTCGGTGGGGTCATAGGACCTCATGCATGTGCCAAATGAGACGTGTTCCATTTATCTCTGAAAGCCGAGATAAAGCGAACACTGCAGCTACTCTGCACTGGACCATTTCCAAAGCCACCAACACACATAGCATCATTCAACATGATATGAAATTCCTGAAATATGTTCGGTGGGGTCATAGGACCTCATGCATGTGCCAAATGGGACGTGTTCCATTTATCTCTGAAAGCCGAGATAAAGCGAACACTGCAGCTACTCTGCACTGGACCATTTCCAAAGCCACCAACACACATAGCATCATTCAACATGATATGAAAGCCTGAAATATGTTCGGTGGGTCATAGGACCTCATGCATGTGCCAAATGGACGTGTTCCATTTATCTGCGAGCGCCAAGATAAAGCGAACACTGCAGCTGCTCTGCACTGAACCATTTCCAAAGCCACCAACACACATAGCATCATTCAATGATATGAAATTCCTGAAATATGTTCGGGGGGGTCATAGGACCTCATGCATGTGCCAAATGGGACGTGTTCCATTTATCTCTGCGAGCGCAGAGAAAAGCGAACACTGCAGCTACTCTGCACTGAACCATTTCCAAAGCCACCAACACACATAGCATCATTCAACATGATATGAAATTCCTGAAATATGTTCGGTGGGTCATAGGACCTCATGCATGTGCCAAATGGACGTGTTCCATTTATCTCTGAAAGCCGAGATAAAGCGAACACTGCAGCTACTCTGCACTGGACCATTTCCAAAGCCACCAACACACATAGCATCATTCAACATGATATGAAATCCTGAAATATGTTCGGTGGGGTCATAGGACCTCATGCATGTGCCAAATGGGACGTGTTCCATTTATCTGCGAGCGCCAAGATAAAGCGAACACTGCACTGCTACTCTGCACTGAACCATTTCCAAAGCCACCAACACACATAGCATCATTCAACATGATATGAATTCCTGAATATGTTCGGTGGGGGTCATAGGACCTCATGCATGTGCCAAATGAGACGTGTTCCATTTATCTCTGAAAGCCGAGATAAAGCGAACACTGCTGCCTACTCTGCACTGGACCATTTCCAAAGCCACCAACACACATAGCATCATTCAACATGATATAAAAGTCCTGAAATATGT